>JAWVMQ010000084.1:0-12347 GCA_036321185.1 Trypanosoma lewisi | reverse complement strand
CACAGATACACAGACCCACACAAACTGTTTATGCATTTATGCCTGACGTCATTCTTCTACAACTCCATGTGTGCGCCTTTAGGGGGCCGGGGGTTACAGCTCTTCCAATGCCTTCCAGATTGCCTTGAGTTCTTCCTCCTGCTCCGCCAGCCACGGCTCGCCTCCCTTGGCGAGAAACTCCTCATGCAATTTCGCATACTTCGCGAGCTCCTTCGCGAGTTTCTTCTGCTCCTTCTCACTCACCGCCTCGCCCGTCGCCAGCTGCGTCGGCACCCCCGTCGCCTCGTCAAAGGTGGCGTACAGTTTCGTCTCCGCGTCCCGCCTGCGGAAGTACTCCTGCGCGGGTGAGGAGTACATCCGCCACTTCTCCGTCTGCTTCCGCTTAGTCTCGATCTGGTTCGTGAGCTTCTTGCGCCGCTCCGTTGCCTGCTGCGCCCGCCGCTCCGCCATCTCGCGCTGCAGCACCTCCACGTCGTCGCTCTTCCACGTCGTTGGGCCTCTCGGGTTGTCCTCGATGCGGATGCCCGCGGGCACCAACCACTCGTCACGCACGGCGTCGCAGAGCGGCAGAAACACGTCGGTACTTTTCATCGCCTTCGCCTCGTCACGCACGCCATCGCGGAAGCGCAGAAGTGCGTCCATGACTGTAAGGAGACGATCGTCAATTCCTTTATGCACGGCGAAACCAATCATGTCGGTCCCTTCTATCACTCCAAATACCTGCAGCATGCGGGTGACGTAGCGGCCCACTTTACGCACGAGCGTCGCACTTGGGCGTTGGCCACTGAGAAGGTATTGATTTGTCGTGCTCACAAGCTCCATGATTGTATTCATAGCAGTAGGGGTGTCAAAATTATCCTGTAACGCACGATGTACAGTGTCCTCATATGATACCAACATATCATTTAGGCCACGGTCGTGTGCATTGAAGCCCTGAGTCTCAGCCAAGCTATCTTTGCGTAGTACAATGTCGACACTGCCAAAGAAGGCACGCAAGACACGTTCACGCTCTTTCGCCTCATCTATACTTTGATCTGAAAAATTCATCGGCTTCGCCCAGTGATTCGACAGGAACAACAGTCGCATGATGCGTGGTGTGACACCGAGTTCATCCAACGCTTGCCGGATGGTAATAAAGTTCTTCAAGCTCTTACTCATCTTGAGGCCCTTGATGTGAAGGTGCCCACAGTGCAGGAAGTAGTTCACCCACTGGTGCTGCATGTGACACGCCTCGCTCTGCGCACACTCGTTGTCGTGGTGTGGAAACTTCAAGTCCCAGCCGCCACTGTGTATATCCATGTTTGTGCCGAGTATGTCAGACGCCATGACGGAGCACTCAATGTGCCAACCAGGGCGCCCCTCACCCCACGGCGACGGCCAGCGCGGCTCACCGGGCTTAGAGAACTTCCACAAGGCAAAGTCATTCGCGCTGCGCTTCTCCCCGGCAACCCCAACAGTCAAGACGCCCTCCCCCTCAGCCATCTCCGTCTCCGTCGCATTGTTCTCATCGCGTTCACTCACGGGCTTGAGCTTCGGATAATCATGGCCAGCGCGTGTAAAGGCGGCAGTATCAAAGAAAATGGAGCTCGTTCCGCGGTACGCAAAGCCGTTGTCCATGATTTTCTGGATAAATTCTACCACTTGTGGCACATACTCTGTAACGCGTGAAACAACATCCGGGTCGCGAACACCGAGACGCTGCATGTCTTCAAAGAACGTACGCTCAAAGAACCGGGCGTGATCCTCGAAGATGCGTTGGTCTAACGCATTATGCCCCTCGCGCTCATCAAGCAAGTCACCGTTTATTCCTGACGCCACATTGAAGAGTTCATTGAAGTCCCCAGCTGCGATGGCTGCCTGAATACGTTCCTTTGTTTTTAGCAACTGTGACTCCTTTAGCTCAAGCTCCCTTAGCTTTTCCTCCCGCTCTGTCTTGAGGCGACTTGGTGCTGCGCCGGCCAACGACTCTGTGAGTTTCCGACGTGTAGACTCAAGTGCAGCAACCGCCGCCGCTTCCGCCTCAGCAGTAAATGCAACGAGCTTCGCAAGATCAGATCCCTTCAGCACATCCTCCCTAAACCGCTTCAACAACTCCTTTGTGCGTGCCCGCATGATAATCTTATCATCGATGTCCGTAATGTTCATCTGATACACCACGTGATACCCAAAGTAGTCCTCCATGATGCGGCGCAAAATGTCAAAGCTGATGTAGGCGCGGGCGTGGCCCATGTGCGACACGTCATAGACAGTCGGGCCGCATGTATACCAGCGCACCAGCCGCCCCTCCCGCGGCGCGAACGGCTCGACGCTCTCCGTCAGTGAGTTCAGCACCCGCAGACCGTTGGAGTCGCCGGCGATCGGCGGGTACCACGGCGGGTGGCGCGGCCGTCGCACGGGCTCGGCGGTGTTAAGACCAGAAACAACACGCGGCGGCTGCGGGTTTGTGCGATCATCGCCGGAGCTCATGACGGGCGCGAGAGGGCTCAGCGACGACACGCGTTGAAGGGCACGAAAGAATCGCGTCGCAGCGAGGGGTGTAAACGAGGATTAAATTGGAACGTTAACAAGAATAAGAATAACTTATCCCCGGAAAGAAGGAAAATCAACAACAGCAACGACTGTAACACCGACGGCTCTCACAGTAATAAATCTAAGGATAAGAATAATGGAAGAAAAATGTCACGGACAGAAAAAAACAAAATAAGATACTAAACAAAGAAACAAGAGGACAAAAAGATAAATCAATACATCAATGAAAGAAGCGGAGAAAAACAATCAGAAGAATAAACACCGAGAAAAGAAAAAAACAAAAAAAGAACCCAAATATTTACAACGAAAAAATCCAAAATAGATCAGCAAGCAAAACAAAAGAAATCACCAAAACAGACAAGATAAACAATCCCTAGACACATGACGAACAAGTGAAAATACTACAACACCCAACGGCTCCAGAAGGCGTTGTCCATGAGGCCGCCGCTACATCGCTAGTCCTTGTTATCACAGAACAGAAACATCTACAACGACAGGTTCGTCGGATTATTGCCAGCGAGGCGTCACTGTCATTTCTGTTTTCCTTTTCTTCTTGCTTGTATGGCGTTCTTTTTTGTATGCGCGCGATCTTGGCGACTCCTGAGGGAAGCAGAGAAAGAGAGAAAGAAGGAGAGAGAAAGAGGAGAGAGAAAGAGAGAGAGTGGGAAGCATGGCACCAAATAGAGCACGCACATGCCAAAGGGAGGGGGAGGGAATTGCTGCACCACCCAAACCGCTGCAACGGCTGGCAAAAAGAGTGAGGGCACATGGTGGGTGGGCGTGGTCGCAGCGAAGTACGATCAGTCGTTCAGCAGAAAACAAAACAAAACAGAAAGACACACGCGGGACATAGACGGCTGTTGCGTTTTGCATTTTCCGTGATACATAAAGGGAAAAGCAAAGAGGGGAACCAACAAAAAACAGAGAAACAAACAACACATTCTCGGGACTTTGTTTTCCTAATCCCTACTACGCGTAGTCGCTAGCCGAGTAAAGAAAGAAGAATAAAAGAAAAAAGAGGAAAACTCAGAAGCAAATGGCGTTTTCACAAGCGGGGGGCTCGACTGTCGTAATGGGTGTTGTAGGGGCGCCGCTGGTGTACAATGGCCGACTGGTCAGGGTCTTTGGAGCCACAAAAGAATTCGACAGATCCAAAAAGAACCTTATTGCACGTGTTGAGAGGAACGGTGGCGCTTACAGCGGGGCCACTGCAGGTGGTGCTTAGGAGGAAGATCTTCTCTGTAAGGGTCGTAGCGCCACACGTGACGAGGGCCGAGCCGCCGGTAGAGGTCTGCAGACACCTCTCGGTTGGGAGGGTGTTGCTCGTACACCCCTCGCTGCACGCGCTGTCTGTGCAGGCGCGCTGGACAAAGGTGGACGGGGCCGGCTTCGGGGCGGGCGTCGAGGTGTCTGGATGGGGGCTGGGCCCGGGGCCGTTGCCGTCGACCACCGCAGAGCTGACGGCCTCGCTGACCAGGCACTGGTTTGTGCCCTTCTCGATGCGGATGTAGCCCTCCTCGCCCCAGAGAGTGCCCCACGAGTTCTTGATGACCCAGTATGGCGGATTGCTGCTGTCGTTGTAGCCGACGAGGAGCACACCGTGGTTCACCTGGTCGGAGAGGCAGTTTGTCAGGACACCGCCGGTGTAGGACATGAAGCTGCTGGCATCAACCGCAACCGCAAGGGGGCCATTTGCGGCAAGCCAGGCGGCCATCTTGTCCTCGTCCTGCGGCAGGTCAACGTAGTCCTTGATCACTGCACCCACCTCGCGTTCCGCTGTCGTGCACTCCGGCGTCACCCCGCTGCCTGACTCGTAAGGGTAGCTCTTCTCGGTGTACACGGCTCCTTTGTTGTTCTCGATGACCCACGAGAAGGCGTTGTCCATGAGGCCGCCGTCGCATCCGTCGTCCTTGTTGTCGCATGACACGAACATCTGCTCCGACAGGCTCGTCAGATTATGGCCGGCGAGGTACCACTGTCCCTCGATGTTGCCGACGGTGGAGAAGGCCCAGCAGGAGCCGCAGCTGCCCTGGTCCTTGACGGTCGTCACGGCGCCCTTCTCCCGCCAGTCCACCGCCGCGGGTGCGTCGCCGGCCGCCACCGCCACCTCCAGCCGCGGCCGCTTCCGCATCGCCGCGAAGTGCGCCTCGCCGTTGTGGTAGCGGGCGCGGAACTCCTCGCGACTGAGGTCCGAGAAGGGTGTGACGCCGAAGGTGGCGTGTGGGTTCGCCGCTGCATGCAACCTGGCAAGGAGCAGGTTCTCCTTGAACACGCTCAGACGGTATGCTTCCTCCGCGGGACTCCCGTACACCTTGCCGTGCTTCTGCTTGAATTCCGCGAACTGCGACGCCACCGTTTCCTCCGCGTGCAGGCGGGCCGTCGCTGTGGGGACGAGGCACAGCATGCTGGCCAGAACAGTCAGGAGCACCAGGGTGCGTGCTCCGTCCGTCATTCCCGTGATTTTCTTTTCTTGTTGTTTGTATAGCGTATTTTTTCCTCTTTGTATGCGCGCGATCTTGGCGACTCCTGAGGGAAGCAGAGAAAGAGAGAAAGAAGGAGAGAGAAAGAGAGAGAGTGGGAAGCATGGCATGAGCGTGGAGTTAAATGGATTACACGACTCTATTTCTTTTTTTCTTTCTTTTTGGCTGAGGAAATTATCTTTTTTGTATAAACATGCTGTAGTAATAACATTAAGGTGAAAAAGTCAACAGAAACAAGAAAGGAACATTGAAGGCAGATGTAAAAACAAAGAAAAAAAGAAGGAAGGAGAAAAATAAGAGTCCTTTTTGTATTGTTGTTGGTGTCTTCATCTCCTTTTTATTTTCATTTAAAAACTATTCCTTTTCTATCTCTCTATCTAATCATATATGTCAAGACGCCGTACAGGAGAGGAATCTCCGTGTGTGGCGTGTACGTTTCCTCCCCGCACATGTGTTGTTGTGTGTTCAGGGTCAGAGCCATTATTCGCTGGAAGTGGTGCCTGAGTACATTTCCTTGCGGGAACAATCGACGTTGCCGGGGTTGGATTTATCAAGAAATCCACAATGTAACTTCCCACGACAACCACAATACATGTTGCAAGGACACCTAGAAACACATATAAAGGGTGCAGTTTGCCTCCCTCCAGTGAAGGCGTTTTCGTTTTCTGCCCAATGGCCGCCATTGCGAGCTGTAACACATATGTGTTGGACGGAGTGTTTGTTTCACGGTGACTTACTTCTGCTGACACACACAATTCAGGTGAGCACAGGAGTGCAATTTGATTACATTGCCCAGAAGCAATCCATCCATACATTTCCTCATCTTTTCCAAAACCACATTGCTTGTTCGGGAGTAGTACTTCACAGAGTTGGCTCAGACTGAAGCCATACACACCAAGTGAGCGTGAAGTAACACCCGGTACTGCCGCACTCCCATTTCTCACATAGGTCGCACTTCTTAAGGCATTACCGACATCTGTATACCGATCTCCAAGGAAAAGTTCACACCCAAGTTTTGCAAGGTCCAATGAAGACGTGTAGTACATGTAATCTGATGTATACGCTGCATGGAGCGTGGTGGATTGCGATTCCTCTCTTCCATCACTTACGACACCCTGTACAACCCGCCCTGATAAAAAGGAAGCGCTGTCGGTAGGGTACCTGACGGACGGCATAGCTCCACTGCGGTCAAGAAGAAATGTGCCGCTGAGTCCCATCAGAGAAAAAAAGGTATCTTGTATAAATGCTCCAACGGAGTTTGATACTCCGGTTGCAACAAGGACCTTCTCGAGAATGTATGTAGCCAGTGCTGTGTTTATTGCAGAGTGAGAATAACTTGTGTCAAATCCGGGTTCCCATGTACCCCACAAACCATCATCTTGTGGCTAGATAAATATGTCCTCAACAAACGTTATGAGGCTTTCTGCCTGCGCAGGCGTCTCTACTGCTCCACTGCTGAACCCCACCGCCGTGAGGGAAGATGTTTGCAGCAGCAGAGTTTGAAGCGAGACAATAGCGTTGGGGAAAAGCGGGTTTTGAAACTTCACAGTTTCATTGTATGGCGGTGGTAAAAACTCTGGTGGAATAGGACCCGTGAGTGAAAAGGGAATTGCCCCGGTGTTATTCATGTACGCCGCAGCCATGTCCACAAATAACTCCGACAGTGAGTTCGTACGGAAACTGGTACCCACCGTCATTGGAGTGACTGCACCGACAACACTTTGATTGCCAAGCGCAGCGGTCAGGGAGACATCGATGCCTTTTTTCCCTGCACGCCACGTTACAACAGCAGTAGCAAAGACTCCTTCATCCTCCTGGGAAATTGCATCAAACATTGCGTAAATATTATCTAAACCTGCCAGAGTCGCTCCAGGGAGAAGACATAAGGCCATGAAGAAGGTACAAAGAAGAGGGGACCTCATTAGGGTCGCACGAAACATCTTTATGCACAAACTCTAATAAGTCCCAGCTATTATTATTATTATTATTATTATTCTCACCCGCTGGTAACTGCAACAGTTCCAACTCGACCAGCTGCTCCATGCCGCGGGCAATGGCGTCCGTTGTGGGCGGGCTCGGTAGGTTCCGCAGCAGTGCAGCCGGGCACGACGGAAACAAATACTTCACGCGAAGAAGAACCGCCGCCGCGCTCGTCGTCAGACTCTCCGGCAGCGTCTGCGGCGGCGCCGTGAACCCCGCAAATGTCCCGCGACTGAACGGCGACGCGGCCACGACCGGCATGAATCCCCGCGATGTCTGCGGGCTCCCCGAGTGGTGGGGAAACATGCGGCGCGGGGCCAAATGAAACACGACGCCGTCGCACGTCCTCCCGGCGCGGCCGCTGCGCTGCCGCAGGCTCCCCGCGCTCGCCACCGCCGTGCGGCGCAGCGTGAGGCCGGTGAGGGGGTCCGCGAGGAGGCGGCGCTCCATGCAGGCGTCCACGACGCAGCGCACGTTTGGGATCGTGACGGAGTTCTCCGCGACGGCGGTGGCGAGAATGACGCGGTGCGGGCGGAGGGACGCGGCGGAGTCGTGCAGCTGCCGCTGCGGGCTGCCAACCGCGGTCGCGTGCAGGAGCGCCACGGAGAAGCCCCACTGCTCGTACTGAAGTAGTGCAACTCCCCCAGCAGCACCACTATGAATATTATTATTATTATGTTTCTGCGGGGCACCACACCCACCGGACTGGCAAAGTGTCTCCAGCGACTGCAGCACAGACGACATCTCTGAAAACCCCGGAAGAAACACTAAAATACTCGCCGGTTGTGTAGTGTCGCTGCTGTCATAATTATATTTATTATAAATTCCCTCCCGCCCTTTGTTGTTGTCTTCTTCTTCTGTCTCTTCCACCGCCGACTGAAGTGATGTCTGCTCCCTCCCCGCCTGCATGCGAGGGGCCACCGCGATTGTCTGCAGAAGAAAGAGAAGAAACTGCGCCAGCGCGCGGGCCTGCGGGGAGTTGATGTCGGCAGCGAAGCGCGTGTATGAAAAGAGAAATCCCAGAAGAGACATAACCCGCCGCCCAGGGGCCTCCAGAAGCGGGCAGACAAAAGACGGCGCTGCTGCTGTTAAGGAGGATGTTGATGGATTATTCTTCTTTACAGTTCCACAAAGAAGCTCTGATGTTTCAATGGCACTGGGAAGATCATCGATAAAATATTCCTCCACACGATACGGACTATTATTACTATCAATATTATTAAAGGGAATACCAGAGTGTGCAGACTCACTGGCCTCCTCATTATGTCTCCTCTCTGCAGCATCAAGACGGAGAATGCATGGAGTAAACTCTTCTTCTTCTTCTGGTCTTTTTGCTGTTTCTTCTGATGTGCTCTTCGGTTTTTCTTTTTCATTATTCCCTCCAGTCGCCGATAACAACTGTGATGAGAAAAACGCCACCATCTGCTCCACCGGAAGTGTTGCGGACATCAGCACCAACTGCCGCAGTTGCACTTCACTGTTATTATTTTCTTTCTGCAGCTGTAGTTGATGCTTCGCCCATGCAAGCAGGAGATCTGTCTCCATATCACGACAGTGCACCTCGTCTATTATAAGTGTAGTTGGTGAAAGTACATCATTATTACTGTTGTGCTGTATTGCATTTACAATGTAACCAGGAGTTGCATATATAATCTCTGTCGCTGCTGAGAAACATGCATCGCCACCGACGGCATAACCAACACGGCCACCAACATCTGCCGTGTTATTGTTATTATTATTATTATCAATGGTAGTAGACGCTAACAGAGAAGATGTAAACTGTGCCAGCTGTACACATGCAAGGCGTGTGGGCTGCGAGACAACAATACACAGACGACTACTCCTCCCGAACTCCGTCACGAATTCACGGGAGCTACCGGAAATAAAAAACGGCTTTGGTGGTGCAGGCCCATGATTATTAATATTATTATTATTGCAGTATTCGTCATAACACTCCGCAGTTCCCTGCGATGCAGCGAGGCGCTGCAGCAGCCGCATCCAGTGGCAGTCTAAAAGAAACAACGGCACGAGACTGCTCTTCCCCGACCCCGTGGGCGCACTGCAGACAAATACCTCAGTCCTCATATAATAATTATTATTATCTACATCACCACTATTATCATTAATATTATAATTATTACTAGTTTGCAGCGGAAGGGCGGAGGATTGCATGAACTGCAAACTCCACTCACTCCGCTGTCGCCACACGGGGAGCCGCCGCTGCAGTGGCACCCGGTCCCAGTCGATCCTCTTGCGGTGTACATTCCGCCGCAGTTTCTCCAGCAACGTCGCGGACACTTTTGCTGCGCCCGCGTTTACACTTCTCTGCGGGGTTTTTGTTCCCCCCGCGGCCGTCACTTTTTCTGTTTTTTCTTCTCTTCTCTTTTCTTCCCTTTTTTCTGGCGTGTTTACTTGAAATGCCTCCTCATTATTTTCTTCTCCTTTTCTTTCATCGTGTTGTTGTTTTCTGCCGCACCCCCGTGAGGCCGCTGCGGTAAAGTTCTGCAGGAAAACACCCGCCGCAGTCCTCACCTGCGACGACGTGCCCAATGATGCCGGCGGCGGTGTGTTCTTCTTTATTTTATTCCCGCCAGCAGTCAAATGTCTGCGCCCCGCAATGATGTGGAGAATGTCAGCGACGCTGCTGCGACTACTGCGGCTGGCGGTGCGTGCCGACTGTAATGCCGTCTCTCGCTCTACTTCTCCACCACTCAATGTGTTAATATTAATATTAATATTATCTTCTTTATTTTCATTTTCATTTTTATTATTATTCATGTATGTAGAATCTGTGAGATTCCCACCGCTCCTGTTCCTGCCACCACTATTCACTCCGCCGTGGGTCGCACACTTCGCGCGGTGCAAACACGGCGACGGCCACACAGACGGAGACGCGTAGCAGAAGGCGAACGTCCCGCACGACCACCGCCGCATTACTACAGAGAAATAAAATAAATAAAAACGTGTCCTCACCCCTCCCCCACTGCAGACTCTTTCAGTCAGGGACTGAAAAAGAAAAAACAGAGCAAAGCAAGAAGAACAAAGATAATAATAACGCGGGTGAAGTGAAGTGAGGTGAGGAGGGGCGGCGCAGAGAATATAATTCCCAGTTCTCTGTGCAGTCTTCTCCCTCGCAGTGTGTTTCCGCCTCACTCTCTCCTTCATGAATATATGGAAGAGTAAATAAATATATAAAGAAAAACGAAAACAACATAAAAACAAGGAAAGACAAGTGGATAAACCCAAGTGCTCCCCATTCTCTTTATAATGAAAACCAATATCAAGCAAACAAAACACAAACAAAAACAAACAAAAGAAGAAAGCAGAAGAGAAGAATGAAAGAATTCTTTTCTCATTCATTTCAATTCGCCCATTTATACATGACCAAGAAAAGCATACATTTTTTCTTTGTTTTCTTCCTTCTTTGTTGCATACAACAGTGATGTCAATTTTTTCTTTTTCATGTCTCCTTTTTTTGTTTCCCGCTCTCTTCATCTTTTCCCTCCCTCCCCCCAACCTATCTATGTATATATATAGCCACAATAATTCTCCCTCAACCAAGGACGGTTGCGCATACATAAAATAGATAAATTTTCCTCTAGTGATGCACATGTAATGATACAATGAATGCGCAAAAAAATGGGGGAGAGGAATGAGGAAAAAAACCAGAAACGACTATACACATATTACCACCACGCAGAGAGAAACAGAAAAAAACAAAAACAACAACAATAAACACGGTACAAGAAGGGTTGGAAAAAGAAGAAGAAAAAGAGGGGAGAAAGATGAGAGGTGGTGCCTACTACACAGTCGCCCTTTCGTTAGGTGACCTCTGCGTCGACCTTGAATGTATCAATGAGGGAGAACTCCTGCTGCAGGTCCAGAGGCTTAGATGCGCTCAGCTGGGGCACCTGTGAAAACTTCTTCTTCTTCAGCATATCCCGCGTTAGTATCAACATCTCCTGGAATGTGAGGTGGCTTGTCTTCAGCATTGTGTACGTGAGGCACTGCGTGGCGGCCCCTCCCGCCCCGGACCCGCCCGTGCCAAACGTCGCCGTGTTCAACACATCCGCCGACGTCTGTTCATCCGCGCAGCCCGAAATCATCAATACATCCGCGGCAGTGTTGTTTCCACTGCGAATGCGCTGCATGTGACCCTTGATTGTGCTGCGCACGCTCCTGTCCGCCACAAAGGAAAACGGCAGATCCAGCAGGGAGCCGGAGTGGCAGCAGTCAAAGACAGCAGTCAGCCGAACGCCTTGCGGTAATTGCTCGAGAAGAACTTTATACAAGTCATCATCGAGAATACACCCGCTAGCGTCGTAATCCACCGGGGCGATACACTGATCGAACTCCTCCTGCGAGTCTTTTGCCGCCCGCGTCTTCGTGCCGTGGCCGGAGTAGTGCAGGAAGAGCACGTCGCCCGGCTTCACGTCCTTCACGAGCCACGCAAAGTACCGCAGCATGTTCGCCCGCGTTGGAAGTCCTTTGGCGCCGGGGAAGCCTTGCTCGTCGACGAGGATGCACATATCGTCAAAGTGGAACCGCTTCTTCTGCAGCGTCGCGAGCATCTGCTTCACGTCGTTGCAGCAGCCGGAGAGCTCCGCGCCCGTGCCGTAGTAATTTATCCCAATGAATAGCCCTCGCACGGTTCCTTCTGTTATCGACGGCGCCTCCCACGGTTTGGTGCCCTCCGCCTGCGCCGCCTGCTGGAACACGTCGTCAACGTCAACCCGCGGCGGCCGCTTCACCTCGCCGAGGTACTGCACGATGTACGGGACCGCCAGCTTCGCGAGCTGCAGGCCAATCGACACAAAGTCAATCTCGCCGGAGGAACGGCCTTTTTGGAAGATTTGGAATACTTTTAACAGACAACCAAAATCGAAGCCCATGATTTATTTCCTTATTTCTTTTTATTTTTATTTTTGCGTTATTATGTTTGTATGTATCTGCAGTTTTTCTTACAACGAGATATATATCACCTCGACAGATCAGTACAGTGTATACAGCGGGGCGAGAGAGAGCGAGAAAAAAAAAGAAAAAGGAAATTATATCTATGTATGTATGCATGTATACACCCTCATGCACGTTTCCTCTTTTATCAACATCAACAATAACAAGAATACAGAAGGGGGAGTGTGTACTTGTTGTGCTACTGTTATCATCATTCTCCGTCACAACGTTATCTCTCCTCCTCATGCTTATTTCACTTCTCAATTTTATGTTAGAGTAACGTACGAAACAACAAAAAAAAACACCACACAAATAAAATGCAAATAACCACAACATAAATATTTCTACTCTTTTTCTTTCCCTTCTCCCGTCCGTTTGTTTCAATCGCCCCGCAGCATATGACAC